>CM034307.1:26313678-26326178 GCA_019925795.1 Dendrobium chrysotoxum | reverse complement strand
TTTTAATAAGAGGTGTCCGAATTGGAAGAAAAGATGCATTGCAAAGAAAATGGGGTTCAGGAAGGTGGACTCTCTAGAGTATCTTGGCTTACCTTTAGTTATGAGGAGGTAGGTGGCTAATGACTTCTCTAATACCTTGAAGAGTGCTCATGAGAAAATTAATCTGTGGGGGAAGAAGCAGCTTTCGTTGGCTGGAAGAGCACTATTGATCAGAACTTCATTATTAACCTTTTCCATGTATTTAATTACTCTCACTGTGGTTTCTAAGGGGATTTTCAACTTAATTGAGAAAATGGGAAGGCGTTTCTATGGTAGAAGGATGCAAGTAGTAGAGGAATGCATTGCGTTGCATAGGCGGAATTGTGCTTACTAAAAACCTATGGGGGACTTGGTTTTCATTCTTTGGCAAAATGGCAATGTCCCCTTCTTGCTCGCTTGGCGTGGGACATGTTGCAGAATTCCAACACTATATTGTATAAAATGTTGACAGCAAAATATGGGAATGATTTGTGGTGTAATACACAGGGAAGGAATGTGTCAACAACTTGCAAGGTGATTCAAGATGGAACAAGGGCTCTCCGACCTATCCTAAGGTGGATGATTGGTAATGGAAAGCAAATTGATGTGCTGCAAGATATATGCATCCTGGACCGCAAGAGTGCATCATGGCCAACATATGTTAATATGGATGAAGTAGAAAATCTCAAAGTAAGTAATCTTTTGTATGATTCTTTACAGTGGAATGAAGAAGCTGTTGAAAAGTGTTTTGGAACGATTATGAAGCAACACATTATGGAGATTAATACAATTGATGGAAATGGGAAGGATTGTCCAGAGCTGATTCATTCTCGGTTGAACCTCACAGTAGCTGCTATAGGTTACAATGCTAAGAGTGTAATGGGGAATTACCAGTATACTTGGTTAAAAAAACTGAAACTTCATCCTTGAGAACAGTTCTTTTGGTGGGGGTTGCTAAGGAATGCTATTCCAACTTGTTCTTGGCTGGTTCATAGAAAGTTATCTAAAACCACCTTATGTCCATGGGGATGCAATGTGGATGAAACACTGGATCATTGCACTACTCAATGTGAAAAACTGAAACAGGTGTTTGAAGTTCTTGGTAGATGAGGGATTGTTATACCCAGGTTTAACTCTCTAAATGAGTTGATGGTGGAGCTCTTTATTATTGCTGATAGAATTCCCTGTATGGGGCAGATTTATTGTTATGTGGTTTACCAGTTGTGGAGAGCAAGAAATGATTCTAAGCATAGACGGTCATGGCGTTATCCTTCGGTCATAGCTGCTTCGGTGTTAGCAATTTTACCCAAACAATATAGCTTACCAGCTTTGGGACAATGGAGCACTAACCAGCCCCTTGGGATGCCTTCTCACAAACAATGGTGCCCCCCCCCCTCCAGGTTTACAGCCATCTAACCAGGTTGGACTTGGAATTATTGCTCGAAATCATGTTGGTGCCTTGGTTCTTGGGCTGGGAAGAGGATTGAACACTAGGATGCTGTTCAAGATGAAGTTATGGCTGTTGTTTCCATCCGTGAGGTGCTTCTTGATTGGATGTTTGAGTTGGATGGTATAATCATAGAGGGTGATTGCATTAGTGCAATAAAATGGCTGTAAAGTCTTAATGACCGACAGAATAAGATCCATCTCAAGCTTGATGGACCGGATACCTCCTTCTTCATGGAGTTTAAACAGGTTTTATTTCAACACATACCTCGGGACAGTAATCGACCTGCTGATTTTTGTTCTCAATTAGCTTTGTTTGGTAGTTTTCTTTTACATGATGTGAATAATAGTGAATTCCCCTCAACCTTGTTGTCTTTGTTGAGGGAAGATAGTTATAGGGTATAGGTTGCTTTTTTTATCATGAGTTACTTGTATTTACCTTTTATTTTTTAATGCAAAATGCACACGTTCAGCTCTCTCCCTCTCCCATCATTTCCCATTCTCCATCATTTATCCTCTTTCTCTATCTCCCAATTTCTCTCTCTTTCTCTCCCCCTCCCCCAATTATTTCTAATTCTCCCTCATTCTTCCTCTTGCTCTATCTCCCTCATTCACTCATCTCTCTCTCTCTTCTCTCTCTCACACCCTCTCCCATTGTTCCTAATTCTCCATCATTTTTCCTCCTTCCCTATCTCCCAATTTCTCTCTCTCTCTCTCCCTCTCTCCCTTCCTCTCCCATTGTTTCTAATTTTCCATCATTTTTCCTCTTTCTCTATCTCCCAATTTCCCTCTCTCTCTCTCTCATTCTCTCCTCTCTCTCTCTCTCTCTCCCCCTCTTTCATTGTTTCTAATTCTCAATCACTTTTCCTCTTTTGTCTATCTTCTAATTTCTCTCTCTCTCTCTCCCTCTCTCCTCTCCTCTCCTCTCCCTCTCCCTCTCTTATCATTTCTAATTCCCCACCATTCTTCCTCTTTCTCTAACTCCCTCTTTCTATCCTCTCTCTCTTCCTCTTTCTCTCTCTTCTTTGTCTCTCTCTCTTCCACTCTTATTATTCGTAATTCTCCATCATTATTCCTCTTTATCCATCTCCCTCTTTATCTAACCTCTCAATCCCCCTCTCCTCTCTCTCTCTCTCTCTTTTTCTCTCCCTCTCTTATTATTTCTAATTCCCCATTATTCTTCCTCTTTCTCTATCTCTCTCTCCTCTCTCTCACTCTCCTACCCCAACTCCCATTATTTCTAATTCTACATCATTCATTCTCTTGCTCTATCTCCCTCATTATCTCCTTTTGCTCTCTCTCTCTCTCTCTCTCTCTCTCTCTCTCTCTCTCTCTCTCTCTCTCTCTCTCTCTCTCTCTCTCTCTCTCTCTCTCTCTCTTTCTCCCTCTCCCTCCCTCTCTTATTATTTATAATTCCCCATCCTTTCCCTCTCTCTCTCTCTCTCTCTCTCTCTCTCTCTCTCTCTCTCTCTCTCCCCTCTCCCAATATTTCTAATTCTCCATCATTCTTTCTCTTACTCTATCTCCCTCATTCTCTCCTTATGCTCTCTTTCTCTCTCTCCCTTAATTTTTATTTTTAATTCTCCATCATTCATCCTCTTTCTGTATCTTCCTATTTCTCTCTCTCTCTCTCTCTCTCTCTCTCTCTCTCTCTCTCTCTCTCTTATTGTTTCTAATTCCCCATTATTCTTCCTCTTTTTCTCTCCCTCCATTATTATTTCAAATTCTCCATCATTCTTCCTCCCTCTCTCTCTCTCTATCCCCTCCCACTCTTATTATTACGAATTCCCTATTATTCTTCCTCTTTCTCTATCTCTCTCTCTCCTCTCTCTCTCTCTTTATCTCTCACCCCCTCTCCCATTATTTCTAATACTACATTCTTTCTCTTGCTCTATCTCCCTCATTCTATCCTTTTGCTCTCTCTCTCTCTCTGTCTCTCTCTCTCTCTCTCTCTCTCTCTCTCTCTCTCTCTCTCTCTTTCTCTCTCTCTCCTTCTCTTATTATTTCTAATTCCCCATTATTTTTCCTCTCTCTCTCTCTCCCCCCTCTCCCATTATTTCTAATTCTCCATCATACTTTCTCTTGCTCTATCTCCCTCATTCTCTCCTTTTGCTCCCTCTCTATCTCTCTCTCTCTCTCCCTCTCTTTTTATTTCTAATTCTCCATCATTCTTCCTCTTTCTCTATCTTCCAATTTCTCTCTCTCTCTCTCTTATTGTTTCTAATTCCCCCTTATTCTTCCTCTATCTCTCTTCCTCTCTCTCCCCCTCCATTATTATTTCTAATTCTCCATCATTCTTCCTGTTTCTCTCTCTCTCTCTCTCTCTCCCCACTCCCATTGTTTCTAATTCTCCATCATTCTTCCTCTTGCTCTATCTCCCTCATCATCTCCTTTTGCTCTCTCTCTCTCTCTCTCTCTCTCTCTCTCTCTCACACACACACACACACACACTCACACTCTCTCTCTCTCCCTCTCTTTTTATTTCTAATTCTCATCATTCTTCCTCTTTCTCTATCTTCCAATTTCTCTCTCTCTCTCTCTCTCCCTCTCTCTCTCTCTCTCTCTCTCCCTATCCCATTTTTTCTAATTCTCTATTATTCTTCCTCCTGCTCTATCTCCCTCATTCTCTCTCTCTCTTTCTATCTCTCCCCCTCTCCAATTGTTTCTAATTCTCCATCATTTTTCATCTTTATCTATCTCCCAATTTCTCTCTATCTCTCTCTCTCTTATTGTTTCCAATTCCCCATTATTCTTCCTCTTTCTCTATCTCCCTCTTTATCTAATCTCTCTCTCTCCCTCCCTCTCTCTCTCTCTCCCTCCATTATTATTTCTAATTCTCCATCATTCTTCCTCTTGCTCTATCTCCCTCATTTTCTCCTCTTACTCTATCTCCCTCTCTCTCTCCTCTTTCTCTCTCTCTCTCTCTCTCTCTCTCTCTCTCTCTCTCTCTCTCTCTCTCTCTATCCCTCCCCTCTCTCCCATTGTTTCTAATTCTCCATCATTTTTCCTCTTTCTCTTTCTCCCAATTTCTCTATATCTCCCTCTTTATCTCTCTCCCTCTCTCTCCCTCTCTCATTATTTCTACTCTCAAGGCTCATTTCTTCTAATTTTTTCTCACTATTTCTGGTTTCTAATAAAAGAAGTTCTGGGGATGGCGGGGGGTGACCGAAGGTCACCTCCCTGCTCCGACAGGGGAGGAGGTGACGGTTCGACTTACGGCGGTGAGAGTGATCCGAGTTGTCGAATGGTGGATCGGGAGGATAAAAAAAAGCTGGAGATTGTTCTCTTGGGAATATCGTAGCGACTAAATCGAAGGGGAAGGCTAGGGAGGCTGGCAAAGTGGGTTTAGATGGATTGTTGGATGGACGGGGTGAGAGCAGATCTCGCAATCTGGACTCCAAAATGGTGCAACAAATAACAAAGGGAGGTGTTGATCCGACTAGAGCTGCGGGGATCAAAGTGGTGGACGCTTCTCCCAATTTGGACGACAATAAGAAATTGAAGGCTGGATTGAAGATGGTAAATAATCTGACATTCAACGCTATGGAAATTGAGGAAGATGTCATTGCTCTGGAATCCGCCGCGGAGACGGAAGAAATGATTGATGCAGAACCTGTGATAGGTGGAGCGGAGAATGTGATGGAGGTAAGTAATGATCTAGCTGAGTTGAGAAAACTAGATTATGGTTATGTTGATATAGATGGATCTCATTCTACAACTAGAACGGAAGTATATGAAGCCATTACTGTAGGAGTGACCAGGGGAGGACCCAACTCTTGTAATACAGCAAATGTCTTAGAATTCACGTTAGATGCCTGTGTTATTGCCGCTTCAGGAAATACTTCTAAAATCCCGAAGGAGCTAAAGGGGAAGAGTGTGGATAGAGGGTTCTCTGTTCCTGTGGGAACATGTAATGCACGGAGGAAGCCAGAACACATCCCAATTCTTAATGTGGAGGACATTAATGCCATTTCCTCTTATGGTATTTCTACTAACCTCAACTTGGATTGTGTTAAGGAGAATATGACTATGCTAAATAGAGCTGTTGTGGGAAGAATTCTAGGAAGAAGAGTGTCGTTTTACTTGTTGAAGGCTAAAATTCAACGTCAGTGGGGAAGATTTGGGGAATTTCCGTTAACTACTATGGGATTTGATTGCTTTGTTTGTGTCTTCTCTTTGGTGGAAGCCAGAGATGCCGTCCTGTGTGGAGGTCCCTGGTTCATTGGAGGTAACATTATGGGATTAGATAGGTGGACACCAAACTTTTCTCCGGCCTCCATGGAAGGCCTATCCTCTCCAGTTTGGATACGGCTGATCAACCTTCCCTTGCAGTATTGGGATTTATGTAACATATCGAGAATTGTGTCGAAGATTGGTGTTCCCCTGTGGATTGATGCTCAGACGGGAAATTGGGGTAGAAGGGAGTATGCTCGGGTATGTGTCAGAATGAATCTTGCTGACAGGCTTTAGCCAGGAATATGGGTCAATGAGATGAATGAAAGGTTCTATCAGAAGGTGGAATATGAAGGTATTGGCCTTCTCTATTACGGATGTGGGAAGATTGGGCATCGTCATGAGCAATGCCCATCAATGTCCTTTAAGCAAGGTGAAAATGTAATAAGTAGGATGGGAGAACAGGGGAAACAGGGTGGATTGGGTGAAAGCAGGAATGAGCAAGTCTCAGATAGTGTTGGGAGGCAGGATCAGGTTGACTCCAAGAAGGCAAGAACTTCTGGTATCAAATCAAAAGTTGGTACTCAATGGAAACCAGTAGATATTAAGGGGAAGGGGAAGGATGGAGAGCTACTGCAAGATAGAGGTGAGAATCCTATTGTGAGAGGGGGGGGGGGATTTCCAAGAGGAGGATGATCAGTTGGGGCCTTGGATTCAAGTCCCCCCACACCGGAGAAGGAGTAACCGTCCACAAGTAAAGACTAATGAGAATAATTACACCAAGCAGAAGTTAATTCTCCCTAATCAGGTAGACTTAACTAAGGTCAGAGAGCCTGTGGGTATGATCAAGCTTACTTGTACGTAAGGTAGGATGGGATTCAAACAGCCATTACCTTTCACAGCTGGAATCAAGCCAATTTTGCCGAGTGCAAACAGGTATAAGAATAACATTACCCACTTTAAAAAGGAAATCAGTCAATTGGGCCCCATTGAAGAGCTCCCTAGGAAGATAAAGAAGGAGATGGTGCAAAATTCTGGCGGCGGGGATGCCTCCCCTTCAGTTCTTTAATGTCTTCTATCCTGGTGTGGAACTGCAGAGGTGCCCGTAAGAAGCAAACGGTTAACTACTTGCGAAGCCTTGTTGGAAACAATGAGGTTTGTTTTGTTGGGCTAGTTGAAACCATGATTAAGGAACTAAATAGGAATGAGGTGATAGGCTCATTGGTTGTGGATGGGATTTCTACCATCACCCAGCTATAGGAAAATCTGGTGGGTTACTTGCTTTGTGGAGGCAGGAAATCACACAATTTGAAATTATTACAACCATTGACCAAGTGTTGATTGGCCAACTTGTGCTACCTAATTTGTAGAAATGGATCATAGCTTTAGTATATGCTAATAAAGATTATCATGGCCGTCGTATTCTATGGAATACTATTAGCTCATGTGTTAATGTGAACATCCCTGTGATTATGGGAGGAGACTTCAATTGTTATCTTGACCAGAGAGAGAAAAAAGGTGTAAAAAGGTATAGCTACTTGGTGGGAGCTCAAGAAATGGCTCAATTTCTTGTGGACAATGATTTACATGATTTGGATTTGTGGGGCCAAAGTATACTTGGTCGAACAATAAGAGTGGAAATAGCAAAATCTGGGTAAGATTAGACAGTTTTTTGATGAATTCAGAAGGGCTTCGGGTGGCTCCATTGGCTACAGTTAAGCATCTTCTTCGGCTAGCCTCAGACCACTATCCCATGTTGCTCTATTTGGCTGCTCAAGTTCAAACGTCTAGAGATAAATGGTTTAGATTTGAAGACATCTGGATGACATATCCTGCCACATGAAAAATTATTTGGAAGTGTTGGTCGAAGTAGGACTTTGGGGAACCAGCTGAAGTGCTGAACTAAAAGAGCCACAGGACACTTAAAGCGTTGTATTTCTGGAGCCATACCGGATCAAAGAACTTGGGGAGCTCAAGAGGTCTTTGGAGGATCGTATTGAAGAACTTCAATTGATTGATTGTTCTAATGAGGGATTGAATGAAATGCAGGATCTGGAACTTCGACGGAAGGCTACTGAGTTGAATGCTACATTGGCACGTATTACCACCTGGTGGAGACAAAGAGCGAAGACCAGAAGAATTGAGGAAGGAGATGCAAATTCTCATTTCTTCCACTCGAATGCTTCTGCTCGTACACGGGGTAATAGAATTGTGGAAGTCCAAAATCTGAATGGGGAGGGGATCACGGAGCCGAGCCTTATCCAGGAGGAATTTTGGAATTTCTTCATGATGAAATGGAAGGAGAGATAGATTTCATTAGAAAATTGGCCATTCTTTCAGGATGCTGACATGATCTCGGATCAAATGAAGGTGAGTTTAGAGGCGGATGCCACTGAAGAGGAAGTCCAGCAAGCTGTTTTCAGTTTGGGAAATAATAGAGCTCCGGGGATTGACGGTATTACATCTTCCTTCTTAAAATTTTAATGGGAAATTATTAAACTTGATGTTTCTAGGGCCATTGTACATTTCTTTGACACTAACTCCATGTGTGAGAGTTAGAAAGATACCTTAGTAGTTCTTATTCCAAAGCATGATAATGCCAATATGCCATCCAAGTTTAGACCTATTAGTCTATGCCAATCTTACTATAAGATAGTGGCTAAGATTTTGGTAAATTGTCTCAAACCGGTGTTGAATTGTATTATCAGTGAAGAACAAGGAGCCTTTGTCCCCGAAAGATCTATCTCTAGCCATGGATTAATAGCCTTAGGAAATGATGTGCAAATTTTAGTATTCGTCTCGAAAAGCTGGTATAATGGCACTAAAAGTGGATATGGAGCAGGCGTACGATTATATGACATGGGAAACTTTGAGAAATGTCATGAGTCTAATGGGGTTCTTTGAATGCTTCATGTAGTGGGTAATCCAATGTATTGCCAGCCCACGATTTACGCTCCTTGTTAATGGCAGCAGGACACATTGGATTAATGCTCGAAGTAGTTTTCGACAGGGTTGCCCATTATCACCATATTTGTTTATTTTATGTTTTGAGCTCTTTTCTAAAGCCTTTAGGTGATTGGGGGACAGCTGGGTATTCAAATTGCCAAGAATACTAATGTTGTGTCACATCTTTTGTATGCTGATGACATATTGGTTTTTGCTAAAGCCAATAGGAGCAATGCAGCCAGGATATTGCGGCTATTGAATGAATGTTGTGATTGGACGGGCCAGAGAATCAACTGTGGTAAGTCTGCTATCCTCTTTAATAAGAGATATCCAAATTGGAAGAAGCGGAGTATTACAAAGTTGAAGGGCTATAAAAAGGTGAATTCATTGGAGAATCTTGGATTACCTTTGGCAATGAGGAAGTTGGGTGCCAAGGATTTTTCCAAAATTTTAAGGAATGCTCATGAGAAGACAAACTTATAGGGGAAGAAGCATCTGTCAATTGCAGGAAGGGCGTTATTGATCAGAACTTCACTCCTAACTATCCCAATGTATTTGATGACTCGTACTATAGTGTCTAATGGGGTTCTAAACTTAATTGAAAAATTGAGCAGAAGATTTTTATGGCAGAAGGATGTTAACAGTAGAGGACTGCATTATGTGGCATGGGCGGAGCTTTGCCAACCGAGGACTCATAGGGGAATTGGTTTTCATTCTCTAGCAAAATGGCAGGGGCCCCTTCATGCCGTCTAGCTTGGGATGTGATGCAGCACACAAACTCTACTTTGCATAGATTGTTGTATGCCAAGTATGGGAAGGATTTGTGGGAAAATATGCAAAGCCATCTATAACCTGGAAGGTGATCCAAGATGGAGCTAAATCTTTACAGTCTATTCTTAGGTGGAAGATTGGCAATGGGCAGCAAATTGATGTGCTTTAGGATACATGGATTTTGGATCAAAAATTGGCTTTGTGGCCAACCTTTGTTAATATGGAAGAATTGGAAAACTCCAAGGTAAGTAACCTGCTTGGTGATTCTTTGCAGTGGAATGGGTAAAGAGTTGAGAAATGCTTTGGGAAGATCATGGCACAACGAATTATGGCTATTGATACATATAAGGGGAATGGGGAGGATTACCCGGAGCTAATCCGTTCTACTATGAACATGATGGTGGCTGCTATGGCGTATGGAGAGAAGATTGGCAGAGGAAGTTACCAATTAAGTTGGTTCAATAAACACAAGCTACATCCGTGGGAGAATTTCTTTTGGTGGAGGCTGCTCCAAAATGCAATTCCAACTTACTGTTGGCTAGCTCATAGAAAGTTATCTGATACTAAGCTTTGTTTGTGGAGCTGTAATGTAGAAGAAACGCTGGACCACTGTACTACCCAATGTATAAAACTGAAACAGATTTTGGATATTCTCGGCAAATGGGGATTTGGTATGCCCACGTTTAACTCCTTAAACGAATTGATTCTGGAGCTCGAGGTGATTGCAGATAGGAATCCTGCTATGGGCAGGATTTATTGTTACTCTGTTTACCAGATTTTGCGTGTAAGGAATGATATGAAGCATAGAAGGACGTGTAGATCTCCCACTTTGATTGTTGCTACGGTGCTTGCATTATTACCCAATATGTATGGCTGGCCAATGTTGGAGCAATGGAGCACCAATCAGCCCTTTGGGCTGCCTTCTCACAAACAACGGTGCCACCCCCTCCAGGTTGGCTGAAGTTCAATGTGGACGCATCCTTACTGCCAACTAATCAAGCTGGTCTGGGTATGATTATTCAGGATCATGTAGGTGCTTTGGTTGTTGCGGCTGGAAAGAGTATTGAACATTGGGATGTTCTCCAAGCCTAAGTCATGGCTGCGGTTACTATCAGGGAGCTGCTAATGGATTGGATGTTTGAGTTGGATGGAATCATTAATGAGGGAGATTGTATCAATGCAATAAGATGGCTGAAAAATCTTAGTGACCGCAAGAATAAGGTTCATTTCAATGTTGATGGATCGGATACCTCTTTCCTCATGGAGTCCAAATAGTTTTATTTCAGCATATACCATGGGACAGTAATCGACCTGCTGATTTCTATGCCCATTTAGCATTATTTAGTAGTTTTACGTTACATGAAGTGAATAATTGTGAGTTCCCCTTAACATTGTTGGCTTTGTTGAGGAAGGATATTGATATGATGTAGTTTTTTGCTTCTGATAGTTTACTTGTAACTAGTTTTACTTACTTCTAATGCAAAATGCACACGTTCAACTATCACCCAATTTCTTTCTCTCTCTCTATCTCTCATTGTTTCTAATTCCCCATTATTCTTCCTCTCTCTACCTCTCTCTCTATCTCTCTCTCTCCCCTCCCCCATTATTTCTAATTCTCCATCATTTTTTCTCTTGCTCTATCTCCCACTTTCTCTCCTCTTGCTCTCTCTCTCAGTATTTCTAAATCTCCATCATTCTTCCTCTTGCTCTATTTCTTTATCTCTCTCTCCCCCTCCCACTCTTATTACTTCTAATTCTCCATCATTCTTCCTCTTTCTCTATCTCCCTGTTTGTCTCCCTCTTTTTCTCTCTCCTCTCTCTATCCTCCAATTTATCTCTCTCTCTCTCTCTCTCTCTCTCTCTCTCTCTCTCTCTCTCTCTCTCTCTCTCTCTCTCTCTCTCGCTCTCCTCTCCCTCTTTTATCATTTCTAATTCCCCATCATTCTTCCTCTTACTCTAACTCCCTCTCTCTCTCCTCTCTTTATCTTCCTCTTTCTCTCTCTTCTCTCTCTCTCTTCCTCTCTTATTATTTCTAATTCTTCATGATTATTCCTCTTTATCCATCTCCCTACTTATCTCCCCTCTCAATCCCCCTCCTCTCTCTCTCTCTCTCTCTCTCTCTCTCTTTCTATCTCTCTCACCCCATATCTCATTTTTTCTAATTCTCCAAAATTCTTCCTCTTGCACTACCTCCATTCTCTCTCTCTCTCTCTCTCTCTCTCTCTCTCTCTCTCTCTCTCTCTCTATCGCTCATTATTTCTAATTCTCCATCATTCTTCCTCTTACTCTATCTCTCTCTCTCCCCCTCCCCCTCCCACTCTTATTATTTCTAATTCCCTATTGTTCTTCCTCTTTCTCTATCTCTCTCTATCTCCTCTCTCTCTCTCTCTCTCTCTCTCTCTCTCTCTCTCTCTCTCTCTCTCTCCCGCCCCCTCTCCCATAATTTCTAACTCTACATCATTCTTTCTCTTGCTCTATGTCCCTTATTCTCTCCTTTTAGTCTCTCTCTGTGTCTCTCTCTCTCTCCCTCTCCAATTATTTCTAATTCCCCATCATTTTTCCTCTCTCTCTCTATCTCTCTCTCCCCCCCCTCTCCCATTATTTCTAATTCTCCATCATTCTTTCTCTTGCTATATCTACCTCATTCTCTCCTTTTGCTCTCACTCACTCTCTTTGTCTCTCTTTCTCTCTCTCCCTCCCTCTCTTTTTATTTCTAATTCTCCATCATTCTTCCTCTTTCTCTATCTTCCAATTTCTCTCTCCTCTCTCTCTCACTCACTCTCTCTCTCTTTCTCTCTCTCTCTCTCTTATTATTTCTAATTCCCCATTATTCTTCCTCTTTTTCCCTCCCCCTCTCTCTCTCTCCCTCCATTATTATTTCTAATTCTCCATCATTCTTCCTCTTGCTCTATCTCCCTCATTCTCTCCTCTCTCTCTCTCTCACGCTCTCTCTCTCTCTCTTTCTCTCTCTCCCCCACTCCCAATATTTCTAATTCTCCATCATTCTTCCCCTTGCTCTATCCCCCTCATTCTCTCCTCTTTCTATCTCTCTCTCTTTCTCTCTACCCCTCTCCCATTGTTTCTAATTCTCCATAATTTTTCCTATTTCCCTATCTTAAATTTCTCTCACTCTCTCTCTCCCTCTT